>JARFIX010000285.1:0-19953 GCA_036346125.1 Lycocerus yunnanus
AAAGGGCAGGAAGGCCGTATCATAGATGTCACGGTGACATTTGAGAACGGGGAAGCTGCCCTCGACCTGGCTCGTACCCAAAAATCCAAAAGTACGAAGAAATTAGGCAACGCCTTGAGCAGGATTACCAAGAAGTCACGGTGGAGCCTATAGTAGTGGGGGCACTTGGTTCGTGGGACAGAAAGAACGACAGATTTCTAAAACCCTAGCCTCCTACAGTTACGTGAAAACTATGAAAGGTGCTGCGTCAGTGACACGATTAGATGGTCGAGGATATCTACACCGAGCACCTAACTGGGGTTAGCAATATGGAAACGAGCACCAAGACGAAGAAGAGCAGAGCAAACTACCATCTAGTGACCGCTGCAAGCACGACTTCTTGCCTACTCACAACATAAGCTTTAAAAAACTGTAAATAATTGTAAATTGTAAATAATTGTAAATTGTAAATACCTATACTTATCAATATGTTAATCTTTTCTTACATTGTACACAATTTAATGATATTCTTGAATAAATCTGTTCTTATCCGCTTAATATCTGATACGACCCGCATGCGGGTCCACTATATTAAACTTATTTTTGGAAATGGATAGAGGTTAGGGGCTTGCTCCACCTTTATCACGGGTTGACCTGGCATTGCAGTACCGTCGGGACCGGCCCAATAATTTAAATGAAACAAAATTACAACATTTCCACCTCCTCAGTGGCGAAATAATAAACAAAATTCATCCCAAAAACCAATAGAAAAGGATCAATCAAAAACAATCGATGCGTAGGTTGCGCGGTGCGACAGAACTGTGCGACAGCCCTACTAGCTTGTAAGCAACAACCAATAGGGGCAGTTAAGTGCCCCGATCCTCCAATGCCATGCCCCTGGTCAACCGACCCGTCAGATGAAGGAGGTGTGGGACACAGACCCGGTACTCCGAAACCGAACCGGTACTTTCAAAAATACCACGTGTCAAACATAATACAAAATAAGGACCAATAAAAACGTCACGATTTAGTTTTTAAACTTCCGATAGGTGGCGTTACTAATACAAGTCGCATATCAAATTTTGGCGAAATGTGCATATAAGACCATCCACGACGACGGAAAGGCATCGCTTCTCGGCCTATGGCTAAGATCAAAGTGTAGTATCTGTTCTTATCAGCTTAATATCTGATACGACCCGCATGCGGGTCCAGTATATTAAACTTATTTTTGTAAATGGATAGAGGTTAGGGGCTTGCTCCACCTTTATCACGGGTTGACCTGGCATTGCAGTACCGTCGGGACCGGCCCAATAATTTAAATGAAACAAAATTACAACATTTCCAATAGGACCAATAGAAAAGGATCAATAAAAAACAATCGATGCGTAGGTTGCGCGGTGCGACAGAACTGTGCGACAGCCCTACTAGCTTGTAAGCAACAACCAATAGGGGCAGTTAATGCCCCGATCCTCCAATGCCATGCCCTGGTCAACCGACCCGTCAGATGAAGGAGGTGTGGGACACAGACCCGGTACTCCGAAACCGAACCGGTACTTTCAAAAATACCACGTGTCAAACATAATACAAAATAAAGACCAATAAAAACGTCACGATTTAGTTTTTAAACTTCCGATAGGTGGCGTTACTAATACAAGTCGCATATCAAATTTTGGCGAAATGTGCATATAAGACCATCCACGACGACGGAAAGGCATCAATGTCCAGTCGAGCAGTTAAACAGTGGGTTTTTGAGGTTAAGTGACAATTTTGAGTGTAGTGATTTTTTTGTGAGTGTGTTTGAGGATTGACGCGATTATGCCTCGAAAGGTAAATCGACAGTCCAAAGCAGCTCCTCCCGCAGGATCTTGGATAATTTCATGGTAACTGTTACGATCCCCGATCGAAGAGGACGGCCATCGCAGTTGGAAAATCCACAATTTCCCTCTGGCCACGGTGTCCGACCACAGGCGTTCGGGGTTGGAAGGAAGAACATGCATTTCCGGGGATAGTGGCAAACGTCACTTTTCTACCTTATGACCTCAGGGAAAAAGGTCGACATCACGGTTCCTCGGTGCACAAAATATTCTATTGTGGAAAATAAAAGGACCCGTAAAATTTATTTACGATGACCTGGATAATAAATTAATTAACCTAACGGTAAAGGAAACGGGACCCCAAACCCGGGCGATCCTGTATCGACCAATGGGGTTCCGCTTCGCCGGATACCGTTAGGGACCTACAGGACCGGGCGAAAAAAGGTAACCGAAATGGATGTTGAACATCCCATGGGGAAATCGACCGAAACGCTGCCGGTCGCGGAACAAAGCAGGCGCTGAAAATTCAGCGTCGGCCACCCCCAAGACGCCTTCTGGTTTGTCCGAGTTTGCACTCGGGTCCACATAAGCCAGGCGGAAATCATTCCGTCCAGCGAGGCCGCCCCGAACTTCGGACGCCGAAGAAGAGATTGCCCTCCTCCTCAAAAGGCCAAACGAAAAAGTTGGAGGCAAAAACGGAGGCAAACACCTCCCAAACCCACCCCCCTTTCACCAGACGGGGTCCCCGGACCTCGAAAGAAGGCAGCGCCACCCCAGCCACCCCTCAACAGCAAATACCCCCCCCCCAACTAAAAAGCGTCTGCCCTCTATTCCGGCGATCGTTGGGGACAAGGCCAAATAATTTGTCCACCGACCGGGATAAGAGGATTCACAAGAATGAAAGACACGGGGAAGGCCTCGCGATCACGGCCCAAACCGCGTATCGCGAACGCCACCTCCTCAAGGCTCCAAGTAATCACTTTGTTAAAGGTGAAAAAAAACCACTCAAAGTCGTGTCGAGGTCTCCCCAAGGGTTCAAATCAAAGGACGTGCAAATCTCTCCAAAAATTCCCAACACAAGTGAGTCAAATGCACTCAGGCCCAAGGGTACGCCATTGCCGCTATTCATGGTGGCAATGACGAAAACCAATCGGGCGAAAAAATTTAAAGAGGAACGTCATGGGTCTCGATACCCATGTCGAACCTCCAAGAAAGAAACCACGCCCTGCAATGCTATCGGTGCCAACGGTTCGGGCACACGCAAAGCATGTGCCTCAAATCTAAGGTGCGTGGTGTGGAGCGGAACACCGTAGCTCGGACTGCACAAAGCCGAGAGCGGTAGCCGCAAAATGCGCAAACTGTGGAGGCCCCCATCCTGCCAATTTTAGTGGATGCCCGTGTCATCCAATGGCAAGAGCTGGCGGCCCCCCCGGTCTTGCGTCCTCCGCACCGCGCATGGTCGCAAACGCCACGGTCCCCCTTCCCCACAAGGAGGAGGATACGGTTGCTTATGCCACTTCTCTTATGCAGAAAGCAATGGCATTACTCGGAATGCCAAATGCTCTGCCTGCGAAAGGAGGCAAAAGCAACAAGCGGGGAAAGAACAAAAAGAAGAAGGCCAAAAAGGCCGGGACTGCTCCTCCCACACCCGCTCTGGCAAATTAATTTATGGATAGAAGTCTAAAGCTGCGTCCATCAACACTTAGAATCGCCTACTGGAACGCCAACGGTCTACGCAAGCAGCGAAGTGAGCTCCAAAACTTCGTCTGCAAGCACGACCTAGACGTAATTCTAGTGGGCGAAACGCATTGAAGGCGAGTCACCAGACCCGCCTAGTTTAGTAAATTTCAAACTATACAGGAATGACAGAGGACGGCCGTTGTGGGGTACCGCGATCTACGTCAAGTCCTGTATAGAGCACCACGTAATCAACCCCGGATTCCCTAGAGGGCATAGAGGCAACCTCCATCAAAGTCCTGACGGACCAAAATGGTTGGTTGCAGCTCACTTCTGTGTACAAGTCGCCCTTGAAGGAACTCGTGGAAACGGACGTAGTGGCATTGCTAGGAGGAGATGGCGATCAGGTTATCTTAGCTGGTGACCTGAACGCAAAACATCCGGCGTGGAACAGCCGCAAGGCCAACCCGCTGGTCGCAAACTCTAGCAATCTCTGATAGACAACACGTCACGGTAGATGCGCCGGTCGAGTACACCCATTTTCAGTTCAACCCGGATGCCCCTCAGGCAGATAGGTACTCGACTGCGCACTACCATGACGTCTTAGACATAATTGTATTTAAAAACCTAAAATTTACATATCAATTGGACTCGCTGTGCGAACTTTCGGACCACAACCCAGTGCTTTTACAACTGGGCGACGTGGACGCTCAAGCTCGCAACGCGATGCCAAGATATAAGGTAAACTGGGCGAACTTTAAGAACCGTTTCACACGTAACCTGGGGCCGGCCCAATCCTCCTCACTGCGGACGACCTTGAGTCGTACGTACGCGAGTTTGAGGACAAGGTCGTGAAAGCGGTCACTGAAGCCACGGAAACTCTGCCGGCGCGCGACCACCGACTGAGTCTTCCGGCGGACCTCAAGGAGCTTATACGCGAAAAGAACAGGGCCAGACGTCGCGCTCAGCGTACGTGCTGCCCACTCGATAAACAACAATACAGCTCTGAAAGCCCAAGTTCGAAGCGAAATATCTGAGTTTAATCAGACTAGTTGGAGCAACAAGCTGGAGGATCTTTCTTTCAAAACCCTCAGCTTGGGGGCTAGTCAAAGCACTCAGAAACAAACGCTCGAAATAGACGGATTGCACGGTGTGGCCCTCAGCTCCTGGAAAAGCCGAGGCCCTAGCCGACAATCTGGAAACGCAATGTAAACCGAACATTGACGTTTCCATTCCCGAACACACCGCGATGGTTGAAGCGGAGGTTCGGGAATGGCAAAGGGGGGGCCGCGCCCCCGATGAGAAAGCGATTGACGACACCTCCCTTCAGGAGGTGTTTCATCTCATACGCGGGCTTAAAAAAAAAAGCACCCGGACATGACCAAATCTCAAACAGGGTTATCGCGGAACTGCCAAAGGTAGGGGTAGCGGCAGTCACTTGCATCTTCAATGCAATACTGCGCCTCGAGCATTTTCCATGTCGTTGGAAAATGGCCGAGGTGGTGATGATCCCCAAGCCTAGGCAGAACCCACGTAACCCTGCCTCATACCGACCTATCAGTCTGCTGCCCAATCTCGGGAAACTGGCCGAAATGGTCATCAGATCGCGCCTTAACATGGCCATGGAGGAAAACGATTCAATTCCTCCGGAACAATTTGGGTTCCGCCGCGGCCATTCGACCACGCAACAAGTGTTGCGTTTTGTAGAACACGTCACGTTGCATTGGAATAAAAACCAAGCAACGGGGGCGGTGTTCCTAGATGTCGCCAAAGCATTCGATAAAGTATGGCACCAGGGCCTGCTTTATAAAATGCTTAAAGGCGGCATAGAACCGGCATTAGTCAGACTGATAGCGTCGTATCTGACAGGCCGTACATTTAAAGTGAAGTTGGAGGGATCCCGCTCGACAGAAAGGCCGATCGAAGCGGGGGTCCCACAAGGATCGATACTCCGCCGGGACTGTATATTTTCTACGCCAAAGACGTACCCGTCCCGCCGAAAGTACCGACCGCACCATCCACAGAGCTGATGCTGTACGCGGACGACACCGCCTATTTCACCAGCTCTTTCAGACCGCAAAAGTAATAGCGCGGCTGCAAGAAGCCCTCGACGCCTTGAAATTTGGTGCCGTACCTGGCGTATTGGGGTAAACCCAAGCAAAAGTACGGCAACATATTTCACAAGAGCGGTCGAGACGAAGTCTTGGCTCGAAGTCCCTCAGACTTCCAGTACTAATTAAAGATGTTTGGCACCGAAATCCCTGGAGCAACACTTCCAAGTACTTGGGAGTGACTCTGGACAAGGGACTTCGGTGGGGCCCCACATCAAAGACGTTTCAAACAAAGCGAGGGGAGCCATGGCCGCTCTTGGCCCCATAAATTTAAAACAAGAAACTCGACGCGAAAAACGGCCTGATGCTGGTAAAGTCGGTAATCAGGCCGATCATGACGTACGCGGCGCCCGTTGGGGCTATGCGGCTCCAAGCCACATAGCCAAGCTCCAGCGGACGCAAAACATTGCCATAAGACGAGCCATGAAGGCCCCATGGTTCGTCTCAAACCAAAGGCTGCGGGAGGATTCCGGCATAGAATCCATCGAAGAGTTTATTCGAAAAGCGGCGAATAAACTCTACGAAGCGCGGAAACTCGGAATACCCGATGATCAAAGAGCTGGGTAACTACCAGCTCGATGATTTTCTACGGTACAAGAGACCCAAAGCAATCCTGCAGCCAATCACAGAGGACAGTATGATTAATACTTTGCGTGTTTCAGGTGGTGACGGAGAAACCGATTACGATAGCGACGAGGATGAAGGGGCACCGAGGCAATTCGTAATCAATACCGGGACACAGAGCAATGCCGAAGCGTGACGAGTCGAAATGGTCGGCCACTGACGTCTCTGGATGGGATCACGTAAGTTTTGCACCGCCTTTAGGCCCTCCTCCTAAAGCCCTGCCCAAACTTGCCCGATCGCGTTCATACTTCGTCAGGTTTTAATAGGTACTATTATTACTACAAATCTCACGGACTAGGTTGCTCTTCTACGATTTATTTATTTCAACAAGCTCCGGGGCATCGCAAGGTCAGGAGCGGTAAGCACGGTAACACGTCGCGGCCGCTCTAGACCGAACGGTGCCTCGCCGCGCAGATCCCGACCCAACCAAAAACCCCTTCCGACCAAATGCCGGCTCTAATCGGCAAATGGAAAGAGGGGGGGACCGGGGAAGGTCGAGGACGAGCGCGAAATGATAAGTCCGCCAGAGTAATCTCGACCAGCTAAATCCGCGTCAGCGGATAAATGGCTGTCGCAGAACCTGGCGGATCAAAATAGGTACGATCCTTTCCAAAAACGCCTACATTGAAATAGTAGAGGACAGGGAGTATGGGGCTAAGCCCTGGTATCCCGAACAAGGAGATGATCCTGATCCGGAAGGCATCATTCCCAAACCAGCAAAACCAAAGAACATTCCATCCAGCTATCGTCCTATCAGTCTCCTACCAACCCTTTCAAGGTCTTAGAAAAATCATACTCGCACGCATTAAGCAACACGAATCTGAACATAACATCATTATTCCCGAACAATTTGGTTTCCGTTCGAACCACAGTACTACACTCCAACTCGCGAGGCTCGTGAATATCATCACAGTCAATTACAACATCAACAAAACCACCGCGGTTACTACACTCGATATCGAAAAAGCATTCGATACAATCTGGCATGACGGCCTAATTCATAAACTCGTTAAGCAAAAACTCCCCATCCATCTAATTAAAATCATACAAAGTTTCATTCACAAACGCTCCTATCAAGTTCTCGTTAACCGCTCCTTATCAGACCCCCACCCAATTCCCGCCGGTGTTCCCCAAGGATCAGTCCTTGCACCCACACTGTTTTCCTACTACATTAATGATATACCGAAGCACCCTAACACCCAAACAGCACTTTTTGCGGACGACACCGCAATTATATCAGAGTCTTTTAAAAAAAATCAAACCATCACGTATCTCCAGCGCCATCTTAACGAACTAGAACTTTATTACCACCGATGGAAAATCAAGTTAAACGCCGGCAAAACCACTCTAACAACGTTCTCTCACAAACGCGACCAACTCACCACAAAACTACAAATCAATAAAACGGACATCAATCATACTCCTCGGTTAAGTACTTAGGTGTCACGCTAGACGAGAAACTCACATTTAAAGAACACTGCGTACTCACGGCTAAAAAGCAAACTCGGCATATCACGCACTCTACCCCTACTTCACCACCAAAACAAACTCCGGCTTAAAATCAAACTCCAATTATACAATTCATGATCCGCCCAATACTCCTTTACGCCTCTCAGTATGGAGCAAAACAGCTACTTGAACTTGAGATACCTCAAAGGGTACAAAATAAATGTCTCAGACTAATTACAGGATCCCCAATGACAACTGAAATTTATGAACTACACACACGCAAACAACACACTCACACTACGGGCCGAAATAAACCGCACCGCTAGGAAATTCTTTACCGAAACTACTGCGCGAAATCCACTCACCAAAAAAATTGCAAACACACGAAAATCAAACGCACCATTTAAAATAAAACACAAACTCATACATACTGTTCTCATATAGATAGTAACACATCCGCAGAAACTATAATCAAAATCAAATTAATTTGCTTCCTCTCATGACGCTGGGTTTTGTACTCGTTTTTCCCCGGACTAAGTTATTTTTAATTAGCGATAAACTGAAACCTGTACTCCCAAATTTACAACAGTCCGATAAATTGCTACAGAAGCAATAGGCGCGGACTCGAAAAACCACTACAAATTATTTATTGTAAATTAATAACCATTACTGTTAATAAAGAGTTATAAATCGAAAAATCGGAAAGGCATCGCTTCTCGGCCTATGGCTAAGATCAAAGTGTAGTATCTGTTCTTATCAGCTTAATAGATACGACATGCGGGTATTTAAACTTATTTTTAAATGGATAGAGGTTAGCTCCATTTATCACGGTTCCTGCATTCGTACCCCCAATAATTTATGAAACTTACATTTCCAATTGACCAATGAAAAGGATCAATCCAATCGATTAGGTTTGCGACAGAACTGTCGACAGCCCTCTCTTTGCAACAACCAATAGGAGTTGTGATCCTAATGCCATGCCCTGGTCAACCGACCCGTCAGATGAAGGGGTGGGACACAGACGGTATCGAAACCGAACGGTACTTTCAAAAATACCACGTGTCAAACATAATACAAAATAAAGACCAATAAAAACGTCACATTTAGTTTTAAACTTCGATAGGTGGCGTTACTAATACAAGTCGCATATCAAATTTTGGCGAAATGCATATAAGACCATCCACGACGACGAAAGGCATCGCCTGACTGATCAACAATGCACATTGTTCTAACAGTGGTAACCAGAAGCGAAACGTAAGCAAGCTGACTCAAAAAAAACAAACAGAAATTTTAAACAGGTAGTGCCAATTTGTAAGTACAAACATAAATTTTTCCCAAATTATTGTAGGTTGTTTGTGCAAAAACAATGAACCAAACGTATGCAAAAAAGTTGTGAATAAACAATTGGAACAAGATGTGGTGCAATAACATTTGTTGTTAAGAAAAGGTTGGGCAAACGGTACCAAAAAGGAAAAAAGTCATATGCACAGGTAACAGTCAAAACAGAACAACATGTGCGCAATCAATATCGTTGTGACGAAGCGCATCGACTTGGATCAATGAAAACAAGAACCAGACGCGTGTAGGGTGCGAAGATGTGCAAACAATATTGCAAACAAGTTGGCAAGAAAACAATTGTACAAGTGTGAAAAACAAAAGAATGCGGAACAAACTGGAAAAATATTCGGGAAACCGTCTAATCGCCAACAAGCGTAAAACCGCAAACAAAAAAATCCAAAAACGGGATGTAAACAAAGCAGAACCACAACAATGCCCCGCGGAAACCAAAACAAAAACAAAACTCAAGCGGAAACCCAAAACCGGACCTAGACATAAGCAAAACCTTGGGACCCAAAATACACGAATGCCAAAAGGAACTAACTTTCCCAAATCCCAACGAGCCCATCCCTGGCCCAAAATAAAATGTGCCCAACAAACACCCCTAAAGACCCCGCCCAAAAAATCACCAGCGGAACCCAAAAATGGAGACTAAGGGAAAGTTTTTGGGCCAGATAACCCCAAAAAACTTTTTCAAAAAAAAAAAATTTAAATTGGACCTCTTTCCCCAAAAAAACCCCAAAAAGGCGAGAAAATGGATAAACCGGCGAAAACCTGAAACGCAACCCCAATACAGGGAAATTTTCCCCAAAGGTTTTTGGAAAAGAAACCACGAAACCGAAGGGAAAATAAAAGTCCCGCCCTTTAGAATTGAAGAACTAATGAAAATGAAATACCCCAAAAAAAAAATCAAAGAACCCGAAACCCTTCCAAAAAGGAAAAAAACCATCAAAACAAAAGAGCAAAGTCAACAGTACATAAAAAGAAGACGGGGCAAAATTTGAGATCCGAAGGAAAAGAACAAAAACCCCAAAACAAGAAACTCGACGCCTTCAAGCCTTTAAAAATTACAAACCGAAAATTTACAGTTTGGCAAAAAAAAAAAAGGCAAAAAAAACCGAAGTAAACTGGGAAAAACCCAAAAAACCGGGAAAACCGTTAAAACCGCCGATGGTGAAAGAAAAATTTGAGATTCCGCAGGATTGGAAATAAATACAAAAGGAAAAAACCTGACCCCGAAGGCAACCCCGTAAAAACAAAAATTGGTGTGGGGAAACCCCAAAAAAAATAAACCCAATTACTGGAAAAATCAGAACCAATACCACGGGGGACAAGGAGAAGCTTAGACCAATCGCTTAACCTCAAACAAATTTATGCCGGGTTCAACCGATCATGGATTGGCTTCAAACAATTAACGAGGGCAAAAAATGACGGGTGGCACAACTTTCAGCACGGCGGGCCAGAAAGAACAAACAGACGTGCCAATGGATACAACGCAAACCCAGAATGCGTCAAGCCCTGGATGATTACGGCGCCGGACGATTTGACATGCCGCGAAATTAAAAACAAATACCTGACGGAAAGAATACATGCGGTTGAAAAAGGATGTTATCGGAACCCAACGTTGCGATTAACCCGCTTAAAAATCAACAAATGTGGGATTAAAAAAGGGTGGCTTTGCAGACGACGTAACGATAGCAGCCAAGTGTAACAAGACGCCTGACGATTAAGAAGAACGAAATAAATCTACCTAAATCCCAAAATGCAAGATGCAATTTGCAAGGGACAACGGTTAACCAGGATCAGGAAATCAAGTCAAGCGCGATTCCGGAAACCTTTCTGGAAACCACATTGCCCTCAAAAAGGAAGGAAGGAGATCTTGCCAACACTGAAAATACATCAACCTGAAAAACATATGCTTCAGTCAGGATAAATCAGTGGTCACTTTATCACGGATGGACAATAACAAGATTCGCGGATTGGCGTTTCGTGCATAAGGCGCGACTGAACTTGGTCCCTCAAGGCCAACAGAGATGGAACGTTGGCGATAAGAAATGTGGAGATGCCAACAGCAAATTGAAACGTTTGTCCTGCAGCATTTGCGAACTCCGATGCCATGCAAGCGTCATAATGCAGTGGTGGCAAAATTAAGACCGCCGCCGAAGGAAGGGCTTTACGGTGGGCGGAAAATCAGGGTCGTGCAAGGTCCGCTGGCCCGGACCTCTTCATCATTAAAGGGCGGCGAGGATCGTCGACAACTATCCCATTCGAAAAGGGCCGACAGCGTTTGCCGATGCCAGGAAGCGGAAAATGGAGAAGTACAAACCGTTGATGGATCGTCTGGCTGAAGCGGGAAGTCACCATCGAGCCTGTGGTCGTGGGCATTGGGATCTTGGGATAAACAAAATGATAAATTCTAAACCATTGCCTCCAGGAAGTATCTGAAGGTAATGAAAGGCTGTGTCAGCGATACAATCAAGTGGTCACGACATTTATGTCGAGCATCTTACGGGAGGGTACCAACAGGAACCAGAAGCAACAGTTAAGAAGAACTCGAGGAGAAAATGTTAAACTGTGGTATCTTGGTTTAGGGGTGCTGAATTATGTGTTAATGATGAGTCATGTAAATAGTGTTTTTATTGTAATGTAAATATTGTATTTTAATGTAAAATGTAAGATATTCTCCAAATAAACAAATCTGTTCTTATCAGCAATATCGATACGACCCGCATGGCCAGTATTCTTATTTTGTAAATGGATAGAGTTAGGGTTGCTCCACCTTTATCACGTTGACCTGGCATTCAGTATCGGGCCCAAAATAAAGAAACAAAATTACAACATTTCAAAACATAAAAGGATCAATCAAAACAATCGATGCGTAGGGTCGCAACAAACGGTGCGAAGCAATTGCGGAAAGACCGATCAATATCGATAGCTGTCCATGACCTCTGGCCCGTTAGACCCAGAATCTGGAACTGGAATGGCTTCAATAAAGCGTCAAATGCTGGCAAAAAAGACGCAAAAATACATGTGAGCGTTTACTTGCCAGGAATGATATCACCAATGAAAGTCAGGCTGGAAACAGGTAGACAATCTGAGAGCGAACAACCTGAGGAAGCCAAAATTGAACCCGCAACAAATGAAACGTGTGTCATCGGAAGGGCAGTTGTGGACTGCAATATACAGATGATCGCAAGCTGTGACGTCCCCATCAAAATAGCGATGATGAACACCACACCTGGCAAAGGGTAAATCTGCCCCATGTTGAAGACAACAATGTGGGTACGGAAGGAGCTCTCATAACAATCAAGATAGCCCATGGACAAAGTAGAGCAATTAAAACATTTTGATCCACGTGGCAACCTGCTGGCGACAAGACCATCAAGGGACGTCGATAAGGGAACGTGCGACCGACGGTGAAAAGGCAATAAGCGTTTTCCTCACGAAGAACAGGCAATCCTGTACAGGACCGAAAAAAAATCGGCATCCCCAAGGCGGCCAAAAGGGGGAAAATTTTCCGGATAAAATCTGGGGTTTAAGCTGCCCCGGTTCCTTTAATTAATGCGATGGCAGGTGAACTTACCACACCGTGGCAAAAGGATAAATGCCCGCCTCCCCATGGGTTGATAGAAGTACATGGTGGGTCTATGGAAGGCCTCTCGGATGGGACCAATGAAATATCTAACACATGGACAAAGGCTGACAATTTAAAAGGCACGTCGTTTGACCTTCCGGTGGACAACGAATTTAAGCGTTGGATCCAAGACGATAGAGCCTAGTCAAAGGACGCGTTATAACGCTGCGTGCCGGACGAGATGAAGAACATCAAACGATTTTCCTCACTGAAGAACCAAGGAAAACATCAGTCAGTCAAGATAAATCGTTCACTTTATCACGGATGGACAATACAAGATTGGGGTTGGCGTTTCGTGCATAAGGCACTGAACTTGGTCCCACTCAAGGCCCAACGAGAGATGGAACGTTGGCGATAAGAAATGTGGATGAACAGCAAATTGAAACGTTACCCCATGTCCTGCAGCATTGCATGCTAACTCCGATGCCATGCAAAAGCGTCATAATGCAGTGGTGGCAAAATTAAGACCGCCGCCGAAGGAAGGGCTTTACGGTGGTAGCGAAAAACAGGTTGTCGTGCAAGGAATACCGCTGCGCCCCGGGCCCCTTCATCATTAAAGGGCGGAAAACGAGGATCGTCGACGTAAACCCATTCGAAATGGGCCGACAGCGTTTGCCGATGCCAGGAAGCGGAAAATAAAATACAAACCGTTGATGGATCGTCTGGCTGAAGCTTTGGGGAAATCACCATCGAGCCTGTGGTCGTAGGACATTGGGATCTTGGGATAAACAAAAATATTCGTGAACACCATTGCCTCCAGGAAGTATCTGAAGGTAATGAAACGGTGTGTCAGCGATACAATCAAGTGGTCACGAGACATTTATTTGAGCATCTTACGGGGGTAGGTACCAACAGGAACCAGTGGAAGCAACAGTTAAGAAGAACTCGAGGAAAAAAATGTTAAACTGTGGTATCTTGGTTTAGTGCGGTTGCTGAATTACTTGTTTGCTTGATGAGTCATGTAAATAGTATTATTATTAATGTAAATATTGTATTAATTAACGTAAAATGTAAGATATTCTCCAAATAAACAAATCTGTTCTTATCAGCTTAATATCTGATACGATCCGCATGCGGGTCCAGTATATTAAACTTATTTTTGTAAATGGATAGAGGTTAGGGGCTTGCTCCACCTTTATCACGGGTTGACCTGGCATTGCAGTACCGTCGGGACCGGCCCAATAATTTAAATGAAACAAAATTACAACATTTCCAATAGGACCAATAGAAAAGGATCAATAAAAAACAATCGATGCGTAGGTTGCGCGGTGCGACAGAACTGTGCGACAGCCCTACTAGCTTGTAAGCAACAACCAATAGGGGCAGTTAAGTGCCCCTGGTCAACCGACCCGTCAGATGAAGGAGGTGTGGGACACAGACCCGGTACTCGAAACCGAACCGGTACTTTCAAAAATACCAATAAAAACGTCACGATTTAGTTTTTAAACTTCCGATAGGTGGCGTTACTAATACAAGTCGCATATCAAATTTTGGCGAAATGTGCATATAAGACCATCCACGACGACGGAAAGGCATCGCTTCTCGGCCTATGGCTAAGATCAAAGTGTAATCTGTTCTTATCAGCTTAATATCGATACGACATGCGGGCAGTATATAAACTTATTTTTGTAAATGGATAGATTGCTTGCTCACCTTTATCACGGTTGACCTGGATTGCAGTACCGTCGGGACCGCAATAATTTAAATGAAACAAAATTACAACATTTCCAATAGGACCAAGAAAGGATCAATCAAAACAATCGATGCGTAGGTGCGCGGTGCGACAGAACTGTGCGACAGCCCACTAGCTTGTAGCAACAACAATAGGGGCAGTGCCCCGATCCTAATGCCATGCCCTGGTCAACCGACCGTCAGATGAAGGAGGTGTGGGACACAGACCGGTACTCGAAACCGAACCGGTACTTTCAAAATACCACGTGTCAAACATAATACAAAATAAAGACCAATAAAAACGTCACGATTTGGTTTTAAACTTCCGATAGGTGGCGTTACTAATACAAGTCGCATATCAAATTTTGCGAAATGTGCATATAAGACCATCCACGACGACGGAAGGCATCGCTTCTCGGCCTATGGCTAAGATCAAAGTGTAGTATCTGTTCTTATCAGCTTGGCATTATGAATTAACAATATTTTTACACGAGATGAGATAGCGGTCAAAGTCGACGACTGGCAGGCACAAAGTGAAGTCAGTGTGCCCACTGTGTTATGTCTACTGTGTGCCTACTGTGCCTACTGTGTGCCTACTGTGGCCTACTTGCTACTTGTGTCTGAGCGCCGAGTGCCTTTGAGTGCTAGGAGTGCGATCGAAGACGAGGATGGTCAACACGCAGGGGTAAGTGCTGTTATTTGCTTTTGTGACTACTTCGGTACTTTTGCTTTAAAGTTTGTTTCTGATCTGTTGTCCGTAACATTCTTTTTTTTGGTTGCTTTGTTTCTGATATGTTATCTTTAACATTCATCCCTTTTGACTTTGATCTGTTGATCTTTTACTTGTTCTTAACTTTTATTGGTTTCTAACTTGGATTTGTTCTTAACCTTTACTTGTTTTAACTTTTATTTGTTGTTTGCTTTGCTTGTTTCTGACCTGTTGTCTTAAACACTCATCTCTTTTTGTTGCGTTGACCTGCTGACTAGTTGCTGACTTTTATTTGTAACTTGTATTGCTAACTTGTATTTGTGTAACTTGTATTTGTTTTAACTTGTATCTGTTTTAACCTGTATTTGTTTAACTTTTATTTGTTTTAACTTTTATTTGTTAAATTTTTCAACTTTTATTTGTTAATTGTTTCAACTTTTATTTGTTAATTGTTTCAACTTTTAGTTAATTTTCAACTTTTTTTATTTTCATCTTTATTTGTAAATTTTTCAACTTTTATTTGTTAATTCTTCAACTTTTATTTGTTAATTGTTTCAACTTTTTTGTTAACTTTTCAACTTTTATTTGTTAATTTTTCAACTTTTATTTGTTAATTTTTCAACTTTTATTTGTAAATTTTTTCAACTTTTATTTGTAATTTTTCAACTTTTATTTGTTAATTGTTTCAACTTTTATTTGTTAATTGTTTCAACTTTTATTTGTTAATTGTTTCATTATTGTTAATTGTCAATTTTATGTTAATTGTGTCAAAATTTTATTTGTTAATTGTGTCAAAATTTTATTTGTTAATTGTGTCAAAATTTTATTTGTTAATTGTGTCAAAATTTTATTTGTTAATTGTGTCAAATTTTATTTGTTCAATTATCAACCATTATCAACTGTCACTATCAACTGTCACTGTCATTATCAACTGTCACTGTCATTATCAACTGTCACTGTCATTATCAACTGTCACTGTCATTATCAACTGTCACTGTCATTATCGACTGTCATTATTCGCTATTTCAACCCATGACCAAGTAGTCACAGGGGCATTATCAGAACTCCCCTGCGAGATGGATCCTGCAATAAACAGCCAATGTAAGCCATTCACTCAACCCGACATAGAACAAGAGCAGCACGCAACTGTAACCCACGAGGTGGAGGTCCACCCTCCTCCAATCGTGGGACGACCTGCCCTGATTCGCACAGGTGGCCCAATAACTCGCCGCAGATCCTCTGAGCAAAGAGACATATATCTAATTGAGAATCAAACAACTCAACGGTCTCTCCGCAAGCAATTAACCTCTCTGCGGTTGGAGAAGAAGAAGAAGACGACGTCACCGACATTAAAGTTAGAGGAGGCCCTCATAATATTGCACCCGCCACGCGACACATTCCAATGCCCGGTCCAAAGGTGCGGAAAAAGTATACCGGCAAGACATGGACAGGGGTAAGGCAATCATTACTCCGACACTTATCAAGAGACCACAAAATCGTCCTAGTCAATACCGTCCACGAATGCAGGAACTGTGCAACGGACCTGGGGAACCGACCTACGACGCACAACTGTCCACGTCCTCGGCAAACTCCAATGACAAAACAAAACATGAATTGGAATGCCCAAACTGCGATATGACGTTCCCCACTAGGCTCGCCCTAGTCAACCACATGAAAGCAGAAAAGAGAACTCCATCCGTGCGAGAGAAGCGACCAGCTTCCCGCCCAAACACTCGAATCAGACACAAACCGCCTAGAAGAAATGAAGCGGTAGTTGACGAAATCATGATAACTGAAAACGAAGGTGCAAGTGAAGGTGAAAGTGCAAACCCAATATCACCAATAAACGCCGAACTATCACCTTCACCCGACGACGATCACGGCTCCTACAATACATCTCCCTCTCTGGGGCCAACAGCCTCACAAAGCCAGTTGATTTGCTCTGCGAACACTCCAGAAACCTCGACAGAAGAAACCGGTGACCACCAAGAAGCTGTCTCAAGTCCTCTAGACGAAATCCACAATTCTCAAGACAAATCTCTTCTAGAGGACTTTGTAGATCCACTGGCTACAAACCTGGCGGCCCCGTGCACCGACGAGTCATGGAGCACGTTCCTGGATTTATATGCAAGCATAATCAGATGCATCCAGCACAAATACGGTATCAGAACAAGAGAAGAGCTGAGCAACAATCCTCGAACTCACCCGAAACAGCCAGATGCCCATGCCGAGGCAAAGCGGATACAAACCATGTACCGAAGAAACAGAAGAAAGGCAATACGTGAAATCACCAAGCAAAACTCGACGTTCTGCGAAGTAGATACAGAGGTGGCAACGCACTTCTTCACCGAAGCATGGAGCGACCCCGAAACCAACGACAACCAAGACCTAACTCAGACAAACACAGAAAGAGAACTACCCAGTGTTAACACCGAACCGATTGAAAAGGAAGAGGTAGCCGCCAGATTAAAACGATTCGAAAATACCTCACCGGGGAAGACGGCATAACCTACAGAAACTGGAAAACAGCAGATCCAGATGCCAGGGCAATCTCCCTTATGATTAACACCTGCCTTAAGTACAAGAAAACGCCGCAAGAATGGAAAGTGTCCAGAACAATATTAATCCACAAAAGCGGCGACAAAGAAGACCTAGGTAACTGGCGCCCCATTGCCCTGAACCTCACCATATACAAAATTTATGCAGGTTGCTTACAAACCAGGCTTACGACGTGGTTGGTTCAGAATTCGATCCTGCACCCAAACCAGAAAGGGTTCATGCCTGCGGACGGAACGATTGAGCACAACTATGTGCTCCAAACCGTAATTAACGACGCGAGAAGAAAGAAATACGACGCGCACATACTGATGCTGGACATCTCCGCCGCCTTTATGTCCGTTACACACGCGTCTGTACGAGCGGCCCTACGTATGTACGGCGCCGGCGGGGCTTTTACCGAGGTAATAGCTGAGCTGTTGGAGGGCAACAGCACGAGAGTGAGCGTATCGGCCGGCGAAACAGACCCCATCTCGGTTAGAAAAGGCATCAAGCAGGGGTGCCCGCTTTCGGGACCTCTTTTCAACATAGCCATAAACCCGGCCCTGCAGCACATACAAGAAAATGAGAACGCCCACAAGGTATTGGCATATGCGGACGACATCACGCTGATAGCCAAGTCAGCGGAAGAGCTGGAGCAGAACACCCAGAAGCTGGAAGAAGAGTTGTGGAAGCTGAATTTGCGTTTCAACCCCAAGAAATGCAAGGCGCCTTGTATAGCGAAAGGCAGCGCCGAGGTTAGAAACTACATAGTCAGCAATCAGATAATCGCCACAATGGACAGATACGACGACGAGAAGTTTCTGGGGAAGCCAGTGGGGTTCTGCCCAGTAAAATCGACGGCCGGAATGGGCGAGTTTAGCCAGCTAGGGCTAGCAGTATTAACATCCAAGCTTGCCCCCTGGCAAAGAATAGACGCAATGAAGACCTTCGTCTACCCATGCTTTAACTACCCCATGAGGATGGGAAAATACAAGAAGGAAGACTGGAGTCGGCTCGATGACATTTACAGGGCGGAAATTAAAAAGACGCTGTACCTCCGCAGGAGGCAGCAAACGACTACATCTATGGCCCCATAAAAGAACCTTATCGGAATACCGAAGGCCGATGAGTTATCGGACCTAGCCATAATCGACACGGCATATAAGCTGCTGACGTCACCGGACCTAATTATCCGCGAAATGGCTCGGAGTGAGCTAAGAAGGACGGTGGCGTTCCGAGCCGGAACTGAACAACCCCAACAAACCACCATGGAGGAGTACCTGAAACGGTACACAGACGGAAGCGCTGTCCAGACGGGGCAACGAAATCTCAAACCACTGAACGGGAGCAAGAAAGGTGTCGGCGAGAGTAGGCGTCGCTTGGACATTGCCAGAGGGGGAACCCCACTTGCACCTGGGAACCAAGACGGTCGACCCCACTAAACGAAGGAAAGTCCTTGCCACTTTACGCGCCTCAAAAGACGAGGAAAAAACCGCGAGACTGGGCGGGCTAAGAAGCCAAGGAAAAACTTTAAACAGCTTCAGCCAAGACCTGGCCAGCGGCCACTTTCTGTCCGATGGAAGATACACCCGCTTCGCAGACTGGAGGTTCATTCACAAGGCGCGACTAAACTTGGTCCCTTTAAAAGCCAACAACAAGAGAGGCCAGGAAAAGTCGTGCAGACGCTGCCCGTATCCAAGAGAGACCTTGCCGCACGTACTGCAACACTGCATGCGACACTCGGCGGCCATGCAACTCCGTCACAATGCCATCGTGGCACGCATCAAGAGAGCAGCCGAGGGCAAAAAGTATGCAATCGTGGCAGAAAATCAGGCAGTGGTACAAGGTCTACTGCAACGCCCTGACCTGGTAATCGCAAAGGGCAGGAAGGCCCGTATCATAGATGTCACGGTGACATTTGAGAATGGGGAAGCTGCCCTCGACCTGGCTCGTACCCAAAAAATCCAAAAGTACGAAGAAATTAGGCAACGCCTTGAGCAGAATTACCAAGAAGTCACGGTGGAGCCTATAGTAGTGGGGGCACTTGGTTCGTGGGACAGAAAAAACGACAGATTTCTAAAACCCTAGCCTCCTACAGTTACGTGAAAACTATGAAAAGGTGCTGCGTCAGCGACACGATTAGATGGTCGAGGGATATCTACACCGAGCACCTAACTGGGGTTAGGCAATATGGAAACGAGCAGCAAGACGAAGAAGAGCAAGAGCAAACTACCATCTAGTGACCGCTGCAAGCACGACTTCTTGCCTACTCACAACATAAGTTTTAAAAAACTGTAAATAATTGTAAATTGTAAATAATTGTAAATTGTAAATACCTATACTTATCAATATGTTAATCTTTTCTTACATTGTACACAAATTTAATGATATTCTTGAATAAATCTGTTC